>OX393550.1:120316873-120339373 GCA_947650365.1 Chamaelirium japonicum
GATCGCAGGGGAGAGGGAATAGAGAGAGAATCGGAGGGTCGAGTCGGGTGAAGAAAATAGAGAGAGAGATGCTCGGGTAGAGAGAGAATCGGAGAGAAGTTGGGAGTGAATCGCGGGGGTCTCGTGTGCAGATTTTAGAGAGAGAAAAACCAGGGGAGCTGGGTGGCTGTGATTCGGTTAGGTAGCTAGAGAGAGAGAGAATGAGATATATGGAACGAGAGAAACGGGAGAGAGAGAGAGCTGGGCGCAGACGGCTTCATGGCTTCTCGGTGCACGGGCGGCTGTGATTTAAGTACGGACGGCTGTGATGTGCTGCATGTGATCAGGTTCAGGTCAGATATGGGTGAGAAATCGGGTGCTCTGCATGGGGTTTAGTTGCACGGACGGCTGTGATTAAAATGGGAAGGAAAGAGAGAGCTGGGCTTGGCCGGGTGTATTTCAAGGAACGCCTGGGACTCGGCTTGCTGGGTTTGTGCATGGGTTCCGGGTTTCAGTTATGAAAAGAGGAATATGGGATCAAATCATGGACGGCTGGGGTTTGGTTGAAACTAAAGGTTGGGATTTGGTTGTTAATAAAATAAGAGAAAAATAAAAGAAAGAGAAAAGGTGGTAGCACAGTTGTTCGATTGGTATTTCATGATAGGGCTGTGTTTGAGAGATTAGTGTGGGCGATCCTAATAATATCCGGAGGGGCTCTCGTCTGGGTTTGGACAGCTGGGATTAGAAAAAGCATGAGAGATATGGGACGAGAGAAATGGACGGCTGTGATTGGACCTCCGATCTGTATGGGTTTCGGATGAGATGGACGGCTACGATGAAGTCCGGATGGGAAAGAGTGGTTTTATGAGGATGTGGGGGATTCGGTCAGCTGGGCTCATGCATGGGATTTGAATTGTAACGGACGACTGCGATTCGAGCTGGTCGGGTAAAACGATTGGAGGTTTAAGAAATAAAAAGATCTCGGGAGATCTTATGTAAAGCTCGAGAGATGGAACACTCCATGCAAATATTGACGGGAAGACCGGGTTGGATAGAGATAAAAGGTTCTGATGGGATCCGGTTCTGATGGGCTCTCACGCATGGGTATTCTTCAATGAGCCGTTTGGATGGCTTCCCGTTACAGGTGGCCATAGACTCCGAAAACCCGATCCGAGACATTGAGTATGGTTATGAATGGAGTTGGATTGGTGGGGTCCGAGAATGGGTCGGTTGAGCTGTTAGATGGGTATGAAATCAGATGAGATAGAATTGATCAAGCCATAGATTTAAGATAGAGAAAGATAAAAGAACAGAGAAAGAAGGGGAGAGGGGAGGAGAGAGAAAAGGTGGCATGTCTGCGTGTTCTCTGTACCATATTCGCAAGCCACCGCCATACTCCATTGAGCTTAGTAAAATGTCCGGGGCGCTCCTCTGGTTTGTATCATGCAATTTGTCCGCTCGATGAGGTCATTTTTCCGCCGAATCTCGTAATTGTCCTCTGCTTCATTGTTCTTCAGAAAATGTCTCCAAACGAGCAATGGATCTTTCATCGAATCATCATGAGAATATATATCACTTTAGCACGATGCCCTTGGGCTAGCTGCGTCGAGAACCAGATCAATTCTCTCAAAACACACGTGAAATGATGCGTATAAGGTTCCAATGATATTTTCGATAAAAGAATAATTTGAACTACTAGGTTCCGTATTTTTCATGCATGTATCGTATTAGTGTGAACCAATATACCGTTATGTCCATATTAAAGTCTACTATGCATTGATGCAAAGAAAATGATACGCTTTACGAGTATATGAAAAGTTTTACGTAGGAAAGCGATGATAATGCAGTAAAAAATAAGCAATAAAATGCATTATTTGGAGACTTAACACACCCCCCAACCAGCTTTTTGCTAGTCCTCGAGCAAAATAAGCGAGAATTCAATGCAAAGATTTTCGATAATAATGCATGATTTCTATCCCCAAAAGTTTTTTTTTTATTTTTTATTTTTTATTTTATTAAATGGTAAAACAACATATATATATATATATATATATATATATATATATATATATATTTTTAACGAAAAGTTTTGATGAATAATTTAAAATACTCAAGACTAGAGATTCTACGGCACAAAGTTTGTAGAGTAGTATTGGCCAACTTCTAGTTTACCGAGTCATTGATTGAGTTCCGGTTATTAACCCTCCGATAGGAAATATCAAACTGCCTGTACTCGAGTGCTCGGTGATATCTGGACTTAACATGACTAGAGCTTTGGTTTTCAAGGATGCATCAATACTAATAAATACCAAGAACAGTCGAACGACCTTAAACACTGATTCAAAACCCCGCTGTCTGTCCAGGTTTACGAGAGGTGTAGATGTTCACTTTAATACCACCAGGGCTTTATATGTGATATTCCATGCTTACTCGTGTTTTTACAGCGACGGCTTTCACACTATCTCCCTTTTCTTCTTTTTTTGTTTTTTTGTTTTTTTTTTTTTCAGGTCTCCCTTTTTTTTAAGGATCTAATTATGTATCCCTTCCTAATTTACACCATGGTAGCTGCACTCTGTGCCCATGATACGCTGCCAACGCTCTCATAAGTCAGGTAGCCATCCCCATGTTGCTTCTACATTAGATTCACTATATGTATATAGGATCATTCTCATAACCCTATACACCATGCTTCACTAATATAGTTGCATGTAAGTTAGGACTTTTACATAACTCAACCCTAGACCTTGTAATAGGTAGCCCTTTTCGCTGTACCTGGTCTAATCCACTAGTTGCTTTTTTTTTTCTTTTTTTTTTCACCCTATCTCTCCATAGAGCAAACTAAGTGAACAAAACAGTTATGGTTTATCCGGCCTCTAAGTATTGTCAGATCAACAACAACCTATCGAACCTATACTCCAAAGGTGCAAGCTAGAAGTGTAGTAAAGTTTTCAAAGTACAATTAACCTGATATTCCATAAGAAGGAATTAATAAAGGGAGCTCAACGTCAACACTTTCCGACTAGAACTTAAGACTTTTATAATCTATGTCACTAACTGCCATATAGTCCTAGCAAGAGTACACAAAATTATACTCCAAAACTTCCAAAGTAAATAATAATTTTTTTTTTTATAGTCGACAAGAAATTAAAAACAAACAAATTTTATAATCATATGCAAGAAAAGAAATTTTTTTTTTTTTAAAAAAAATAAATAAACATAATAAATAGATATTTGGAAAAGTATAAAAAATGCACAAAATTAGAATTCGTCAGGATTC
Organism: Chamaelirium japonicum; assembly: GCA_947650365.1. Lineage (NCBI taxonomy): Eukaryota > Viridiplantae > Streptophyta > Magnoliopsida > Liliales > Melanthiaceae > Chamaelirium > Chamaelirium japonicum. The sequence goes on from OX393550.1 coordinate 120,320,130, forward strand.
CCACCCCCCAACCTAAATATGACATTGTCCTCAATGTTTTAAAAAATAATGCACATAATGATATTTTATGGAGCTAGATTCAAATATAGAAACATGAAGGATATATCATTTTGCAAGAAAGACATGGAGAAGGGTTGGAGATTACCTGAAAATATGATGGCACATATTTCCACTGTTTTCCAAGGAAATTACTAGAAAGAAAATAGAATATAGAAAAAAAAAACTAATATACAAGCAAAAGATCTCTAGCAGATATAGAAATTAATCCTGATAAACATGATCTTTTGGAATTTTCAAAAAAAATAAAGAGTAGTCATGCATAAAGAAGACATATCCTAAGATATATTGTGGATGCTTATATTCTCTCACCATATCCTTTCTATTAAGGGCAATCTTACATTGTTATTCATGAGCTGAATTTGTATTCTCTTCAAACTGGAGAATATAAATTTTATTTATATTCCACCCTATATCTTTTTTATGTTCATCCATTAATTTAGTTTCACGATCCATATTCGATTCATAAGAAATCATCATAAAACATCTTTCTAAGCCCAAATATATATCCTCTAACTCAGGTAATTGAATTTGTAAGTTAGGTTTTGATTCAATATAAGAATGGAGAGTAATAATACCATTATTGAGTTTAGACATAGAAAATTTGGTATTTTCAATAATAATATCATCACCAATATTACATGGGAGACAATTAGCTTCTGCAAAATTCACATCCTCCTTAATGTTATCAATATTAATTAGAAGAACAATGTTTTTCTCAGAGATCTCATCCTCATTAATGTCATCAATCTTGGTTGGACAAGCATCCAAAGGATTTAGAAAATCAAATTCATAAAGCGTGTCTTCTATGGGGATGTCAATTGTACTCTCCTTATTGTCTTTATCCTCATCATTCATGGGGTTAAATTGAGGTGGAGAGATCAAAATCTCTTCCTCTTCATTGTCAAGATAAGATTGATCAATTCTGTTAATTGGTGTTTGAAGATCTTGAATAATTTGTATAGAATTTTTTAAAAATGATTGCAATGTATCTTCAAGGGATTTCTTATATGGTGGAACATAAGTATCATGTATAGAATGCTCACGATAATATTGTATAGTATGTTGATTAGTTTGCAAGCGTTCATTACATATATCATTAATAGTCTCCATATGTAAACTCACATAAGGGGCATAAGCAGAAGGCACGTGATAATTATTCGTATTAGATTTATTCCACCCACTAGAATCATATATGTTTGAGCCATTTTGCAAGTAATCACGTAAAGTTCTAGCCATGATTTCAATTGAATTAGGATTTAAGCATTCGGAATAAACAAATAGAAACGAATAAGTGGCCTAGTATAATCACAATACAATGTATGCACCACCTAAATCTTTCTATACGAACACTTTCGTTTGAAGGGGATTACAGACTAGACACACATACGCCGACACCGAGACGTATGTGCCGAGCTTTCCCACGAGAGCGTAAGTTGATGCGAGATAACAAATACAGAGAATTTAAAGAACGAGTGTACCTGGGAGAAGCAGTTTTTAATTTAGACAAGTGCGTAGTACTCCTCCTTCGCAATCAACGGGCTACTCCTCTTCCTTTTGTCAAAGATTTTTTTTTTTTTTAATACCTGAAAAGAAAGAAAAAAAATACGTAGTATATTGAATGCAAAGAAAAAGCAAAGACTAAAAGGAAAAACGTGGATGCGAAGTTCCTATTCGTCCGTTGCAATCTCCGGCAACGGCGCCAAAAACTTGCTACAACTTTAAGTAGTCCTAATTAAGGGACTAAAAAGTGCAATTTAACCCCAAGTATAGGGTGTGTAGCGAAGTAATAATCTCGGTGAGTCCGAGGTCGATTCCATAGGGACTGAAGGACTAATAAGAACTAATGTGATGACAGTGCGTGAACGTGAGTGCTAATCAGGGTTTTCCACTGAGAGTGGAGCACGAATGATGAAACTATATTACTAAATTAAATAGAACTAAATATATTGCAATTAATTAAAGGAGGTTACGATGGAGATGAGGCTAAGGCATCCGGGTTCAACCCAGTAGTATATTATGCATTCGTTTGATCAATAAGTATATATGACGATAGCATGAAAATTAATTCGGATGCATGTTACAGGGGTCTTTAAGCATTACACATGCTCAGAGTCGATGTGAAATCAAAAGGACTTGTACACATGCATCGATTTCTAAAGATATGCATCTATCATAAAAACTAATATAGATTGAAGATTATATGACGAGAGACTCGTTACGCTAGTGCTATCTTACCACAGGGATTCATAAGCATTCCGTATGCCCGGAGTCAATACGAAATCAAACAAATATGCAAGTAAAATAACATACATCATTACGTAGTGTCATCCATATAACATTCAATCATAAGAACATTAAAACTTTATTATTGATAAAAAGAAACACATAATAACTACTAAGCATCCCCCATAGCCTTAGCTAGGGGTTTAGCCGTGGATGTTTATAGAATTCAATATAAAAGCATAACAGCACGCAAACTTCATTAATGAAAATACGAAAGTTGCCGAGCGTGGATGACGGCTTCCGGCGATGATGACAACGTGCGATGACGGTGACGGCGTCGATGGCGATGTTCTTTCACGGCAAGGACGATGGAGTACGGCGTGACTTTGGCGAGAATGAAGCGTGGCTCGGAGATGATGGTCCGGATGCGTTGATGACGATGCCGGGTGGAGGACGATAGTAATCCCTCGGACAAGGGATTTTGGTCGAATGAAGGTGCCGAGTGGTGATCGTGGATGAAGTTCCGGGCTATGGTCCGGGTGGTGGAAGATGGTGAAGTTCGGGTTTTTGGTGGGAGATGGTGTTGGTCCGGGTTAATGGTGATGGTTCGGCCTCCTCCCCCATGCTCTATAGGGTATGCAATATATAGGGACTTAGGGAGTAAGGGAGAGAGGTACGTGCCCGGTTTGTAGGAGGAGAGAGACACGATCGCGAGATAGAGAGAAAAGGAAAGAGAGAGATTCAGTTTTAGAGAGATAAAGTTGAGGGCTGGTTATGGAAAGAGAGAGATTCCGAGAGAGAGAAGATCGGAAGAAAGAGAGAGAGGTAGTCGGACGGTTGCGATTAAGTCCGAAGGAAAGGGACGGCTGCATGGGGTTTTGAGAGAGAAAATCAAGGAGGAGAGAGAGAGTAGAGGCGGTCTAGAGAGAGAAGATCGCAGGGGAGAGGGAATAGAGAGAGAATCGGAGGGTTGAGTCGGGTGAAGAAAATAGAGAGAGAGATGCTCGGGTAGAGAGAGAATCGGAGAGAAGTTGGGAGTGAATCGCGGGGGTCTCGTGTGCAGATTTTAGAGAGAGAAAAACCAGGGGAGCTGGGTGGCTGTGATTCGGTTAGGTAGAGAGAGAGAATGAGATATATGGAACGAGAGAAACGAGAGAGAGAGAGAGCTGGGCGCAGACGGCTTCATGGCTTCTGGTGCACGGGCGGCTGTGATTTAAGTACGGACGGCTGTGATGTGCTGCATGTGATCAGGTTCAGGTCAGATATGGGTGAGAAATCGGGTGCTCTGCATGGGGTTTAGTTGCACGGACGGCTGTGATTAAAATGGGAAGGAAAGAGAGAGCTGGGCTTGGCCGGGTGTATTTCAAGGAACGCCTGGGACTCGGCTTGCTGGGTTTGTGCATGGGTTCCGGGTTTCAGTTATGAAAAGAGGAATATGGGATCAAATCATGGACGGCTGGGGTTTGGTTGAAACTAAAGGTTGGGATTTGGTTGTTAATAAAATAAGAGAAAAATAAAAGAAAGAGAAAAGGTGGCAGCACAGTTGTTCGATTGGTATTTCATGATAGGGCTGTGTTTGAGAGATTAGTGTGGGCGATCCTAATAATATCCGGAGGGGCTCTCGTCTGGGTTTGGACGGCTGTGATTGGACCTCCGATCTGTATGGGTTTCGGATGAGATGGACGGCTACGATGAAGTCCGGATGGGAAAGAGTGGTTTTATGAGGATGTGGGGGATTCGGTCAGCTGGGCTCATGCATGGGATTTGAATTGTAATGGACGACTGCGATTCGACCGGGTCGGGTAAAACGATTGGAGGTTTAAGAAATAAAAAGATCTCGGGGAGATCTTATGTAAAGCTCGAGAGATGGAACACTCCATGCAAATATTGACGGGAAGACCGGGTTGGATAGAGATAAAAGGTTCTGATGGGATCCGGTTCTGATGGGCTCTCACGCATGGGTTCTCTTCAATGAGCTGTTTGGATGGCTTCCGGTTACAGGTGGCCATAGACTCCGAAAACCCGATCCGAGACATTGAGTATGGTTATGAATGGAGTTGGATTGGTGGGGTCCGAGAATGGGTCGGTTGAGCTGTTAGATGGGTATGAAATCAGATGAGATAGAATTGATCAAGCCATAGATTTAAGATAGAGAAAGATAAAAGAACAGAGAAAGAAGGGGAGAGGGGAGGAGAGAGAAAAGGTGGCATGTCTGCGTGTTCTCTGTACCATATTCGCAAGCCACCGCCATACTCCATTGAGCTTAGTAAAATGTCCGGGGCGCTCCTCTGGTTTGTATCATGCAATTTGTCCGCCCGATGAGGTCATTTTTTCGCCGAATCTCGTAATTGTCCTCTGCTTCATTGTTCTTCAGAAAATGCCTCCAAACGAGCAATGGATCTTTCATCGAATCATCATGAGAATATATATCACTTTAGCACGATGCCCTTGGGCTAGCTGCGTCGAGAACCAGATCAATTCCCTGAAAACACACGTGAAATGATGCGTATAAGGTTCCAATGCGATTTTCGATAAAAAGAATAATTTAAACTACTAGGTTCCGTATTTTTCATGCATTTATCGTATGAGTGTGAACCAATATACCGTTATGTCCGTATTAAAGTCTACTATGCATTGGTGCAAAGAAAATGATACGCTTTACGAGTATATGAAAAGTTTTACGTAGGAAAGCGATGATAATGCAGTAAAAAATAAGCAATAAAATGCATTATTTGGAGACTTAACACACCCCCCAACCAGCTTTTTGCTAGTCCTCGAGCAAATTAAGCGAGAATTCAATGCAAAGATTTTCGATAATAATGCATGATTTCTATCCCCAAAAGTTTTTTTTTTATTTTTTATTTTTTATTTTATTAAATGGTAAAACAACATATATATATATATATATATATATATATATATATATATATATATATATATATATATATATATATATATATATATATATATATATATATATTTAACGGAAAGTTTTGATGAATAATTTAAAATACTCAAGACTAGAGATTCTACGGCACAAAGTTTGTAGAATAGTATTGGCCAACTTCTAGTTTACCGAGTCATTGATTGAGTTCCGGTTATTAACTCTCCGATAGGAAATATCAAACTGCCTGTACTCAAGTGCTCGGTGATATCTGGAGTTAACACGACTAGAGCTTTGGTTTTCAAGGATGCATCAATACTAATAAATACCAAGAACAGTCGAACGACCTTAAACACTGATTCAAAACCCCGATGTCTGTCCAGGTTTACGAGAGGTGTAGATGTTCACTTTAATACCACCAAGGCTTTATATGTGATATTCCATACTTACTCGTGTTTTTACAGCGACGGCTTTCACATTATCTCCCTTTTCTTTTTCTTTTTCTTTTTTTTTTTTTCTGGTCTCCCTTTGTTTTTTTAAGGATCTAATTATGTATCCCTTCCTAATTTACACCATGGTAGCTGCACTCTGTGCCCATGATACGCTGCCAACGCTCTCATAAGTCAGGTAGCCATCCCCATGTTGCTTCTACATTAGATTCACTATGTGTATATAGGATCATTCTCATAACCCTATACACCATGCTTCACTAATATAGTTGCATGTAAGTTAGGACTTTTACATAATTCAACCCTAGACCTTGTAATAGGTAGCCCTTTTCGTTGTACCTGGTCTAATCCACTAGTTGCTTTTTTTTTCTTTTTTTTTCACCCTATCTCTCCATAGAGCAAACTAAGTGAACAAGACAGTCATGGTTCATCAGGCCTCTAAGTATTATCAGATCAATAACAACCTATCGAACCTATACTCCAAAGGTGCAAGCCAGAAGTGTAGTGAAGTTTTCAAAGTACAATTAACCTGATATTCCATAAGAAGGAATTAATAAAGGGAGCTCAACGTCAACACTTTCCGACTAGAACTTAAGACTTTTATAATCTATGTCACTAACTGCCATATAGTCCTAGCAAGAGTACACAAAATTATACTCCAAAACTTCCAAAGTAAATAATTTTTTTTTTTTATAGTCGACAAGAAATTAAAAACAAACAAATTTTATAATCATATGCAAGAAAAGAAAGTTTTTTTAAAAAAAAAAAAATGAATAAACATAATAAATAGATATTTGGAAAAGTATAAAAAATGCACAAAATTAGAATTCGTCAGGATTCCCACCCCCCATCATAAATATGACATTGTCCTCAATGTTTTAAAAAATAATGCACATAATGATATTTTATGGAGCTAGATTCAAATATAGAAACATGAAGGATATATCATTTTGCAAGAAAGACATGGAGAAGGGTTAGAGATTACCTGAAAATATGATGGCACATATTTCCACTGTTTTCCAAGGACATTACTAGAAAGAAAATAGAATATAGAAAAAACAAAACTAATATACAAGCAAAAGATCTCTAGCAGATATAGAAATTAATCCTGATAAACATGATCTTTTGGAATTTTCAAAAAAAAAAAAAGAGTAGTCATGCATAAAGAAGACATATCCTAAGATATATTGTGGATGCTTATATTCTCTCACCATATCCTTTCTATTAAGGGCAATCTTACATTGTTATTCATGAGCTGAATTTGTATTCTCTTCAAACTGGAGAATATAAATTTTATTTATATTCCACCCTATATCTTTTTTATGTTCATCCATTAATTTAGTTTCACGATCCATATTCGATTCATAAGAAATCATCATAGAACATCTTTCTTGACCCAAATATATATCCTCTAACTCAGGTGATTGAATTTGTAAGTTAGGTTTTGATTCAATATCAGAATGGAGAGTAATAATATCATTATTAAGTTTAGACATAGAAAATTTGGTATTTTCAATAATAATATCATCACCAATATTACATGGGAGACAATTAGCTTCTGCAAAATTCACATCCTCCTTAATGTTATCAATATTAATTAGAAGAACAATGTTTTTCTCAGAGATCTCATCCTCATTAATGTCATCAATCTTGGTTGGACAAGCATCCAAAGGATTTAGAAAATCAAATTCATAAAGCGTGTCTTCTATGGGGATGTCAATTGTACTCTCCCTATTGCCTTTATCCTCATCATTCATGGGGTTAAATTGAGGTGGAGAGATCAAAATCTCTTCCTCTTCATTGTCAAGATAAGATTGATCAATTCTGTTAATTGGTGTTTGAAGATCTTGAATAATTTGTATGGAATTTTTTAAAAATGATTGCAATATATCTTCAAGGGATTTCTTATATGGTGGAACATAAGTATCATGCATAGAATGCTCACGATAATATTGTATAGTATGTTGATTAGTTTGCAAGCGTTCATTACATATATCATTAATAGTCTCCATATGTAAACTCACATAAGGGGCATAAGCAGAAGGCACGTGATAATTATTTGTATTAGATTTATTCCACCCACTAGAATCATATTTGTTTGAGCCATTTTGCAAGTAATCACGTAAAGTCCTAGCCATGATTTCAATTGAATTAGGATTTAAGCATTCGGAATAAACAATTAGAAACGAATAAGTGGCCTAGTATAATCACAATACAATGTATGCACCACCTAAATCTTTCTATACGAACGCTTTCGTTTGAAGGGAATTACAGACTACACACACATACGCCTACACCGAGACGTATGTGCCGAGCTTTCCCACAAGAGCGTAAGTTGATGCGAGATAACAAATACAGAGAATTTAAAGAACGAGTGTACCAGGGAGAAGCAGTTTTTAATTTAGACAAGTGCGTAGTACTCCTCCTTCGCAATCAACGGGCTACTCCTTTTCCTTTTGTCAAAGATTTTTTTTTTGTTTAATACCTGAAAAGAAAGAAAAAAAATACGTAGTATATTGAATGCAAAGAAAAAGCAAAGACTAAAAGGAAAAATGTGGATGCGAAGTTCCTATTCGTCCGTTGCAATCCCCGGCAACGGCGCCAAAAACTTGCGACAACTTTAAGTAGTCCTAATTAAGGGACTAAAAAGTGCAATTTAACCCCAAGTATAGGGTGTGTAGCGAAGTAATAATCTCGGTGAGTCCGAGGTCGATTCCATAGGGACTGAAGGACTAATAGGAACTAATGTGATGACAGTGCGTGAACGTGAGTGCTAATCAGGGTTTTCCACTGAGAGTGGAGCACGAATGATGAAACTATGTTACTAAATTAAATAGAACTAAATATATTGCAATTAATTAAATAAGGTTACGATGGAGATGAGGCTAAGGCATCCGGGTTCAACCCAGTAGTATATTATGCATTCGTTTAATCAATAAGTATATATGACGATAGCATGAAAATTAATTCGGATGCATGTTACAGGGGTCTTTAAGCATTACACATGCCCAGAGTCGATGTGAAATCAAAAGGACTTGTACACATGCATCGATTTCTAAAGATATGCATCTATCATAAAAACTAATATAGATTGAAGATTATATGACGAGAGACTCGTTACGCTAGTGCTATCTTACCACAGAGATTCATAAGCATTCCGTATGCCCGGAGTCAATACGAAATCAAACAAATATGCAAGTAAAATAGCATACATCATTACGTAGTGTCATCCATATAACATTCAATCATAAGAACATTAAAACTTTATTATTGATCAAAAGAAACACATAATAACTACTAAGCATCCCCCATAGCCTTAGCTAGGGGTTTAGCCGTGCATGTTTATATAATTCAATATAAAAGCATAACAGCACGCAAACTTCATTAATGAAAATACGAAAGTTGCCGAGCGTGGATGACGGCTTCCGGCGATGATGACAACGTGCGATGACGGTGACGGCGTCGATGGCGATGTTCTTCCACGGCAAGGACGATGGAGCACGGCGTGAGTTTGGCGAGAATGAAGCGTGGCTCGGAGATGATGGTCCGGATGCGTTGATGACGATGCCGGGTGGAGGACGATAGTAATCCCTCGAACAAGGGATTTTGGTCGAATGAAGGTGCCGAGTGGTGATGGTGGATGAAGTTCCGGGCTATGGTCCGGGTGGTGGAAGATGGTGAAGTTCGGGTTTTTGGTGGGAGATGGTGTTGGTCCGGGTTAATGGTGATGGTTCGGCCTCCTCCCCCATGCTCTATAGGGTATGCAATATATAGGGACTTAGGGAGTAAGGGAGAGAGGTACGTGCCCGGTTTGTAGGAGGAGAGAGACACGATCGCGAGATAGAGAGAAAAGGAAAGAGAGAGATTCAGTTTTAGAGAGATAAAGTTGAGGGCTGGTTATGGAAAGAGAGAGATTCCGAGAGAGAGAGAAGATCGGAAGAAAGAGAGAGAGGTAGTCGGACGGTTGCGATTAAGTCCGAAGGAAAGGGACGGCTGCATGGGGTTTTGAGAGAGAAAATCAAGGAGGAGAGAGAGAGTAGAGGCGGTCTAGAGAGAGAAGATCGCAGGGGAGAGGGAATAGAGAGAGAATCGGAGGGTCGAGTCGGGTGAAGAAAATAGAGAGAGAGATGCTCGGGTAGAGAGAGAATCGGAGAGAAGTTGGGAGTGAATCGCGGGGGTCTCGTGTGCAGATTTTAGAGAGAGAAAAACCAGGGGAGCTGGGTGGCTGTGATTCGGTTAGGTAGAGAGAGAGAATGAGATATATGGAACGAGAGAAACGGGAGAGAGAGAGAGCTGGGCGCAGACGGCTTCATGGCTTCTCGGTGCACGGGCGGCTGTGATTTAAGTACGGACGGCTGTGATGTGCTGCATGTGATCAGGTTCAGGTCAGATATGGGTGAGAAATCGGGTGCTCTGCATGGGGTTTAGTTGCACGGACGGCTGTGATTAAAATGGGAAGGAAAGAGAGGGCTGGGCTTGGCCGGGTGTATTTCAAGGAACGCCTGGGACTCGGCTTGCTGGGTTTGTGCATGGGTTCCGGGTTTCAGTTATGAAAAGAGGAATATGGGATCAAATCATGGACGGCTGGGGTTTGGTTGAAACTAAAGGTTGGGATTTGGTTGTTAATAAAATAAAAGAAAAATAAAAGAAAGAGAAAAGGTGGTAGCACAGTTGTTCGATTGGTATTTCATGATAGGGCTGTGTTTGAGAGATTAGTGTGGGCGATCCTAATAATATCCGGAGGGGCTCTCGTCTGGGTTTGGACAGCTGGGATTAGAAAAAGCATGAGAGATATGGGACGAGAGAAATGGACGGCTGTGATTGGACCTCCGATCTGTATGGGTTTCGGATGAGATGGACGGCTACGATGAAGTCCGGATGGGAAAGAGTGGTTTTATGAGGATGTGGGGGATTCGGTCAGCTGGGCTCATGCATGGGATTTGAATTGTAACGGACGACTGCGATTCGAGCTGGTCGGGTAAAACGATTGGAGGTTTAAGAAATAAAAAGATCTCGGGAGATCTTATGTAAAGCTCGAGAGATGGAACACTCCATGCAAATATTGACGGGAAGACCGGGTTGGATAGAGATAAAAGGTTCTGATGGGATCCGGTTCTGATGGGCTCTCACGCATGGGTTCTCATCAATGAGCCGTTTGGATGGCTTCCGGTTACAGGTGGCCATAGACGCCGAAAACGCGATCCGAGACATTGAGTATGGTATGAATGGAGTTGGATTGGTGGGGTCCGAGAATGGGTCGGTTGAGCTGTTAGATGGGTATGAAATCAGATGAGATAGAATTGATCAAGCCATAGATTTAAGATAGAGAAAGATAAACGAACAGAGAAAGAAGGGGAGAGGGGAGGAGAGAGAAAAGGTGGCATGTCTGCGTGTTCTCTGTACCATATTCGCAAGCCACCGCCATACTCCATTGAGCTTAGTAAAATGTCCGGAGCGCTCCTTTGGTTTGTATCATGCGATTTGTCCGCCCGATGAGGTCATTTTTCCGCCGAATCTCGTAATTGTCCTCTGCTTCATTGTTCTTCAGAAAATGCCTCCAAACGAGCAATGGATCTTTCATCGAATCATCATGAGAATATATATCACTTTAGCACGATGCCCTTGGGCTAGCTGCGTCGAGAACCAGATCAATTCCCTGAAAACACACGTGAAATGATGCGTATAAGGTTCCAATGCGATTTTCGATAAAAAGAATAATTTGAACTACTAGGTTCCGTATTTTCATGCATGTATCGTATGAGTGTGAACCAATATATCGTTATGTCCGTATTAAAGTCTACTATGCATTGGTGCAAAGAAAATGATACGCTTTACGAGTATATGAAAAGTTTTACGTAGGAAAGCGATGATAATGCAGTAAAAAATAAGCAATAAAATGCATTATTTGGAAGACTTAACAGTGGGTACACCCCTCCTAACAATGATCATGAAAAAAAAATTTAAAAAAAAATATCAAGTGGTATTTTTAAATTAACCATAGTAAGGGCTATTTGCCCGCGATAGTTTACCATTAAATTTGTCGACCGGTGTCCAGATTGTTTTAAGTTTTCTTTTTAGAATTTTTTTTTTTAAATCTTGATCTAAGTAGAGTGGATTGACCATCCATAAAAAAAAAATGGTTAAAAAGTGTCATGTGGCACACAAATTGAAGGGAGGACAAGCTTGTTGGCTAGTCAGGAGGATCGTTCCTCCCGACCACCCAACACACTAGTCCTCCCTTCAATTTGGGTGCCACATGACAATTTTTAACCATATTGTTTTTTATGGATGGTCAATCCATTCTACTTAAATCAAGATTTAAAAAAAAAAATGTAAAAAAAAATGTAAACAACCCAATCAACGGTCGACAAATTTAACGGTAAACTATAGTGTGCAAACAGCCCTCACTATGGTTAATTTAAAAATGCCACTTGGCATATTTTTTTTTCAAATTTTTTTTCATGATTATTGTTCGGAGTGATGTACCCACCTTGACCAACCCCTAACCCAGGTTAAAAAGTGTCATGTGGCACCCAAATTGAAGGAAGGACTAGTGTGTTGGGTGGTCGGGAGGACCGTGTTCCCTATATATATATATATATATATATATATATATATATATATATATATATATATATATATATATATATATATATATATATATATATACATAGAGAGAGAGAGAGAGGTATGCTAGGGTGCGGCGTGCGATGCGTGCGGCGTTGCACCGCTGCGGTTCATGGGATGCACACAGCGGTGCATCAGACGACTGCGGTGCAACACCGCACGCATCGCACGCCACATTTTAGCATTTCTCTCTCTTTCTCTCTCTCTCTCTCTCTCTCTATATATATATATATATATATATATATATATATATATATATATATATATATATATATATGGCCATGCTATAATGCGGCATGTGGTAAGTGCGGCACTACACTACAACCGTCTGATGCACTACTGCGTGCATACGATGCACACAGCTGGTGTATCAGACGGCTGCGGTGTGGTGCCGCACTTACCGCATGCCGCATTATCGTATGCCCATATATATATATATATATATATATATATATATATATATATATATATATATATATATATATATATATATATATATATATATATATATATATATATATATATATATATATATATATATATATATATATATATATATATATAGAAAGAGAGAGAGAGAGAGAGGAAATGGGAAATGAGCTGCCAGTCTATTTCGACAAAATGAGCAGCCACCTATTTGATGGCCCTAGGACTCTTAGAATGTGCTAATTTTTTGTGAGTATAAGTACCTTATCTTAGATAGAACACCCACAAAAAATTAGCACATTCTAAAACTCCTAGGAGCATCAAATATTAGATGTTTTATCGAGCGTTCGTTGTCACCGTTAATCTGAAATATTACATTTGATGCCTTTAAAAGTTTTAGAATTTGCTGATTTTTTCTTTGTGTTCTATCAAAGGTAAGGTGCATATGCTCACAAAAAATCAGCACATTCTAAGACTTCTAGGGGCATCAAATGGGTGGCTGCTCATTTCGTCAAAATAGGCTGCCAACCTATACCCTGTATCCTCTCTCTCTCTCTCTCTCTCTCTCTCTCTCTCTATATATATATATATATATATATATATATATATATATATATATATATATATATATATATATATATATATATATATATATATATATATATATATATATATATATATATATATATATATATATATATATATATATATATATATATATAGGCTCAGGATCGGATGACCCAGTAAAATTTGACCCAGCAAATAATCCAGCACCCTTTGAGGCACCTAGAGGTTTTAGAATGGGTTGATTTTTTGTAGACATGTTGTCTATGATATGTTGATCATACTCACAAAAAATCAGCCCATTCTAAAACCTCTAGGTGCATCAAATGAGATCTTCAAATCAACGGTTAAAATTGACAATCAAAACCCGTTGATTTGAAGAGCGCATTTGATGCACCTAGAAGTTTTAGAATTGGCTGATTTTTTGTGAGGATGATCAACATACCATAGACGACATGTCTGCAAAAAATCAGCCCATTCTATAACCTCTAAGTGCATCAAAGGGTGCTGGGTTATTAATGGGTCAAAATTTGCTGGGTCATCCGATCCTGACCCATATATATATATATATATATATATATATATATATATATATATATATATATATATATATATATAGAGAGAGAGAGAGAGAGAGAGAGAGAAAGAGAGAGAGAGGCGTGTTAGGCTGCGGCGTGCGGTGCGTGCGATTCCCATCGATCCAACAGATGGGAATCGAACGGCCTAAACCAAATTTCACTGTTACTGTAGCGGGTACAGTAATAGCAAAATGTTTTTAAGCCGTTCGATTTCCATCGATCCAACGGATGGGAATCACCCAGACAAACAAAACTCGTTGTTACTGTAGCCGCTACAGTAACAACAATTTTTGTATTGTTCGGGTGATTCGCATCCATTGGATCTATTTCAATCGGACGGTGCCCATATCCTAATAATTTTTGTGTTGTTCGATCTGGTGATTCACATCCATTGGATCCATACCGATCGGAAGGTGCCCACACCCTAATGATTTTTGTATTGTTCGGGTGATTTGCATCCATTCCGATCGGACGGTGCCCACACTCCCACAGCATCTAATGCACCGCAGGCTTTGGATCTAACCGATGAGAGAGAGAGAGAAAGAGAGAGAGAGACGGGGAGAGAGAAAGATTGGGGGAAGAGAAAGATGAGCTGAGTGCAATTATGGGGGAAGGGGGACCATGCATAGGTGGTAACCCTAGAAAATTAGCCATTATTAGGAAAAATGTGTGGACAATAAATTTAATCCTAATGTGTCCTCAATTTTTTACATAAAAACCCTCTAATATATTATATATTATAGAGTATAATTTGTTTACAATTTGGTCTTTCTTTCATTTATTTCTTCTTTTCCTCAATCTCACATGTCCATCTTAACTTCATTTAATTTCATCCATTCCCACTTACCCAAATGAATCGCACTCACCCTCACATCAGCATACTCTTTTTTATCTGACCCTTTATGAATATGGCTGGACGGTATGAAATATCTATGGCATAGTGGCACGCTTGTAAATAAAATAAACACATTGTGATATATATATATATATATATATATATATATATATATATATATATATATATATATATATATATATAGAATACGGGGTATGAGCTGACAGCCCATTTGCTGAAATGGGCTGTCAGCAGGAGCCGTCCGATCGGATGATCACCATCGTTTAAAAAAAAAAAAAAAAAAACAACAAAACACATCACAACTGTAAAACAGCACAGCTGTAAAACAGCACCCATCTCTCTCTCTCTCCCTCTCGATCTCGATCGGCAGCCCCAATCCTCCAACTCCAGCACTCCCTCCGACGCCGGCAGCCTCGCCTCCGACGCCGGTGCTCCTTCCGGCAGTCCTCCCCGCTGGTCGAACCCCTCCCTCCCTCCGATGCCGGCAGCCTCACCTCCGACGCCGCTGCTCCTCTCCGTCTCCGTCCACCGGCGTACCCCTCCGGCTGCTGCTGCCGCTGTCGACCCCTGCGCCCCCGGCCACCTCCGGCTGCCGCTGCCGCTGCCGCTGCCGCTCCCGCCTCCGACCCGGTCCCCTCCGGCTGCCGCGCCCCGCCTCCGGCCCGGTCCCCTCCGGCTGCCGCGCCCCTCCGCCGCCCCCTGCACCTGTCCCCCGCCCGCCTCCGACCCGGTCCCCTCCGGCTGCCGCTGCCGCTGCCGCTGCCGCTGCCGCTCGCGAGAGATACGGAGAGGGAGAGAGTTGGTTAGAGCGCGAAGGAGAGAGAGAGCTGTGAGGTGTGGGCGCTGAACACGGGAGAGAGCTGTTTTTTGGTTTTAATCGGACGGTCACTGATGGGGATCGGAGGGCTGTGAGCTGACAGCCCAAATGCCCAAATGTGCTGTCAGCTCACCTCCCGTATTCTCTATATATATATATATATATATATATATATATATATATATATATATATATATATATATATATATATATATATATATATATATATATATGAGGAATGCTATGCTGCGGCGTGCGGCGTGGCAATAGATGCGGCGTGGTGTTTGGATCGTCCGATTGGTTCTGATCAAACGGTCCAAGATCGATGCGGATTATAAAAAAAAACCCCATACAAATCTGCGATTTTTGAGCGCGCACTCTCTCTCTCTCAGATCTGAGGTCTCTCTCTCTCTCTCTCACCGAGCTCAGATCCCTCTCGCCGCCGAGCTCAGATCCCTCTCGCCGAGAGCCCGGAGAGGGAAAAGAGACCGCTCTCTCTCTCTTTCTCTCAGATCTGAGGTCTCTCTCTCTCTCACTGAGCTCAGATCCCTCTTGCCGCCGAGCTCAGATCCCTCTCACCGTCGAGCTCAGATTCCTCTCGCCGAGAGCCCGGAGAGGGAAAAGAGACCGCACTCTTTCTCTCTCTCAGATCTGAGGTCTCTCCCTCTCTCTCACCGAGCTCAGATCCCTCTTGCCGCCAAGCTCAGATCCCTCTCGCCGAGAGCCCGGAGAGGGAAAAGAGACCGCTCTCAGCACCGCCGTAAGCTCCTCGCCGCGCGGCACGTATCCTACTCTTCTCTTGCGCCCCTCCGCCGTCTCTCGCAGCGGGTAAGCGAGCTCCTCCTCTCTATCCTTCTCCGTGTCTGCTGTTCTGTTCTTGATGCGGGCATCGAGTTTTGCCCTTTTAATTTCGTTTCGTTTTGTTTTCGTTTCGTTTTCAGATTTTTTTTTCTGAACTTTTTTGTTTGAGTTTTGCAAGCTACTATTGATTTAAATGAATAAAACTTCAGGTGTCTAGCAAGCTACTATTGATTGCTAATCTGGTCCCCTCTCAATCCATTAGGTGTCTAGCAAGCTACTATTGATTGAAACCATATGATATATTTGAAGGGCCTTGCCAATATTGATTGCAACCTCCCCTTGCTTGCCCGTTTTTGGGTGAGTGTGATGCACCGATTGAGTATGGATGTAATGGATGGCTATGACTTGTGGTAAATACGATGACAGATTAACGGAGGCAGACGATTTGAACTCCTTTTCAATTTAATACTTTTTGAGGAGGCCCCATTTAAAAAATTAAATTACTGCCTCAAACAAACAAGTCTTGACATGCATGAAATCGAAACCTATTACCGTTGCAATATATGAATTGATAATCACCGGATCAGGATGAACGCCGATCTATTATTACAAGCAATCTAAAGGGTTACGATCCATGCCCTGAGTAGAAGAGATCATTTACCAACAAACCGAAAGTCGGAGTCGAAGGCCTTCTCTCTTGCATTTAGTAGCCGATGGATAGGATTAACTAATGCTTAAGGTGGAGTGAGAGGCTTGTGCTTGGATGTGGATCCATTGTATGTTTTGAGCCATTGAATGCTGATGATATTTGTATGATTCGTAACAGTTTCCGTTTCAGGAAGAAATTTTTCCTATTGAAATCCTATCAATCAGCTACGTAACGTTTTAATTGGCTATAATTTGCCAGGTTGAGCCATTGAATGCTGACGATAAATGAAAAACACAACATGTACATTCAATTTGCTATAATTTGCTACAATTTGCGACAATTGTCTCATCTTGAATAATAGTTGAAAAACTGGATTACCAAAGTCGGTTACAAAAAAGCCAGGTTACTAGGCCAAATGTTTTTTATAGTTTAAATAAAACATAAAGAAACAACATAATCAATACAAATATTATTTTTTTCTGTCGATTCTCTAGAATATTAATCCTTTTCTCCAGTTGCTCTAGCATTATCATCAATTCGTGCTTCACTTCACCACTTGATAGCTCACGATCATCACTCCATTCGAAGAAACCGCAACCTCTATCATGAGGGCCCTGCCAAAAAAATTATTATTATGGTCCTAAGAGTTCAAATTGATTAAACAAAATATGATAATGTATTAATCCATTATGAGATTACTAAACATACCTTATTAGTTGGACAAATGAAAAATCATCTCCCTCTACTATGTTCTTTTGATGATGTAAGTTCCTTACATTCACCCATTCCACATGGGCAATGTCTAATCCTTCTTTGATAATCAGACGAATAACTCTTGCTACTAACACTCATCTTATTAAATTCACCAAGTGATACCATTAGTTTGACAAAAAGATTATACACATTACGCAAGGATGCACGGTAAAAGAAAGTAAAACGAAGATAGAGATTTTTGAGTAAAAAAAAAAAGGTTTAAAGCTAGATCTTTGAGTTAAAAAAAAAAGGTTTAAAGCTAGAGATTTGGGGTTAGTGTGTAACCTGCTGCGATTTGGGGTTTCTCCGATCTGGGTGGTGAAATCTCATACTTAGTATATAATAACTTGTTCTGCTTGGTAAATCAATCTGTATGTAACCTCATACTTAGTATATACGAAGCACAAATTTAGTGTGTAACCTCATACGAAGCACAGATTTAGTGTGTAACCTCATCCATCACACAGTCCATAAGCACAGTAATTAACCGAACAAAGATGTCAGTTTTCTAGCAACACAAGCAAAACCTTTTAAACCCCACCCCCCCACGCCACCCAAAAAAGAAGAAGGAAACAATCAAATACTGAATACAATCACAGATTTCACCCCCAATATAAAAAGACCTTCCAACATACAAACCCATCTTCAAAAACCCTAATGCAGATATCAGAACAGCTGCAAAACTCAAACAAAAAAGTTCAGAAATAAAATCTGAAACGAAACGAAAACAAAATGAAACGAAATTAAAAGGGCAAAACTCGATGCCCGCATCAAGAACAGAACAACAGACACGGAGAAGGATAGAGAGGAGGAGCTCGCTTACCCGCTGCGAGAGACGGCGGAGGGGCGCAAGAGAAGAGTAGGATACGTGCCGCGCGGCGAGGAGCTTACGGCGGCGCTGAGAGCGGTCTCTTTTCCCTCTCCGGGCTCTCGGTGAGAGGGATCTGAGCTCGGCAGCGAGAGGGATCTGAGCTCGGTGAGAGAGAGAGAGACCTCAGATCTGAGAGAGAGAGAGAGAGAGAGAGAGAGTGCGGTCTCTTTTCCCTCTCCGGGCTCTCAACGAGAGGGATCTGAGCTCGGCGGCAAGAGGGATCTGAGCTCGGTGAGAGAGAGAGAGACCTCAGATCTGAGAGAAAGAGAGAGAGAGAGTGAGGTCTCTTTTCCCTCTCCGGGCACTCGGTAAGAGGGATCTGAGCTCGACGGCGAAAGGGATCTGAGCTCGGTGAGAGAGAGAGAGAGAGAGACCTCAGATCTGAGAGAGAGAGAGCGCGCGCTCAGAAATCACAGATTTGTACGGGTTTTTTTTTTTATAATTTGCACCGATCTTGGACCGTTCGATTAGAACCAATCGGACGGTCCAAACGCCACGCCGCATCTATTGCCATGCCGCACGCCGCAGCATAGCATTCCTCCCTCTCTCTCTCTCTCTCTCTATATATATATATATATATATATATATATATATATATATATATATATATATATATATATATATATATATAATCTGTAGATTTTGCTTCGACCATTTGACCCCCCTAGAAGTTTTGGAATTTGATA